>CM055116.1:829224350-829226850 GCA_029206835.1 Rana muscosa
AGAGAGCGAACGAGGGGGAGAGAGAGAGAGCGAACGAGGGGGAGAGAGAGAGCGAACGAGGGGGAGAGAGAGAGAGCGAACGAGGGGGAGAGAGAGAGAGCGAACGAGGGGGAGAGAGAGAGAGCGAACGAGGGGGAGAGAGAGAGAGCGAACGAGGGGAGAGAGAGAGCGAACGAGGGGGAGAGAGAGGGAGAGCGAACGAGGGAGAGAGAGAGAGCGAACGAGGGGGAGAGAGAGAGAGCGAACGAGGGGGGGAGAGAGAGAGAGCGAACGAGGGGGAGAGAGAGAGAGCGAACGAGGGGGAGAGAGAGAGAGCGAACGAGGGGGAGAGAGAGAGAGCGAACGAGGGGGAGAGAGAGAGAGCGAACGAGGGGGAGAGAGAGAGAGAGCGAACGAGGGGGAGAGAGAGAGAGAGCGAACGAGGGGGAGAGAGAGAGAGCGAACGAGGGGGAGAGAGAGAGAGCGAACGAGGGGGAGAGAGAGAGAGCGAACGAGGGGGAGAGAGAGAGAGCGAACGAGGGGGAGAGAGAGCGAACGAGGGGGAGAGAGAGCGAACGAGGGGGAGAGAGAGAGAGCTAACGAGGGGGAGAGAGAGAGAGCGAACGAGGGGGAGAGAGAGCGAACGAGGGGGAGAGAGAGCGAACGAGGGGGAGAGAGAGAGAGAGCGAACGAGGGGGAGAGAGAACGAGAGAGAACGAGAGAGAGAAAGGAGAGAGAGAGAGGGGGGAGAGAGAGAAAGGAGAGAGAGAGGAGAGAGAGAGAGAGAGAAAGGAGAGAGAGAGAGAGAGAGAGAGAGAAAGGAGAGAGAGAGAGAGAGAGAGAGAGAGGAGAGAGAGAGAGAAAGGAGAGAGAGAGAGAGAGAGAGCGAACGAGGGGGAGAGAGAGAGAGAGAGCGAACGAGGGGAGAGAGAGAGAGAGAGAACGAGGGGGAGAGAGAGAGAGAGAACGAGGGGGAGAGAGAGAGAGCGAACGAGGGGAGAGAGAGAGAGCGAACGAGGGGGAGAGAGAGAGAGAGCGAACGAGGGGGAGAGAGAGAGAGAGCGAACGAGGGGGAGAGAGAGAGAGAGAGCGAACGAGGGGGGAGAGAGAGAGAGAGAGCGAACGAGGGGGAGAGAGAGAGAGAGCGAGGGGGAGAGAGAGAGCGAACGAGGGGGAGAGAGAGAGCGAACGAGGGGGGAGAGAGAGAGCGAACGAGGGGGAGAGAGAGAGCGAACGAGGGGGAGAGAGAGAGCGAACGAGGGGGAGAGAGAGAGCGAACGAGGGGGGAGAGAGAAGCGCGAACGAGGGGGAGAGAGAGCGCGAACGAGGGGGAGAGAGAGCGCGAACGAGGGGGAGAGAGAGCTGCGAACGAGGGGGAGAGAGAGCGCGAACGAGGGGGAGAGAGAGCGCGAACGAGGGGGAGAGAGAGCGCGAACGAGGGGGAGAGAGAGCGCGAACGAGGGGGAGAGAGAGCGCGAACGAGGGGGAGAGAGAGCTGCGAACGAGGGGGAGAGAGAGCGCGAACGAGGGGGGGAGAGAGAGAGCGCGAACGAGGGGGGGGAGAGAGAGAGCGCGAACGAGGGGGGGGAGAGAGAGAGAGCGCGAACGAGGGGGGGGAGAGAGAGAGCGCGAACGAGGGGGGGGAGAGAGAGAGCGCGAACGAGGGGGGGGAGAGAGATGAGCGGCGAACGAGGGGGGGAGAGAGAGAGCGCGAACGAGGGGGGGGAGAGAGAGAGCGCGAACGAGGGGGGGGGAGAGAGAGAGCGCGAACGAGGGGGGGGAGAGAGAGAGCGCGAACGAGGGGGGAGAGAGAGCGCGAACGAGGGGGGAGAGAGAGAGCGCGAACGAGGGGGAGAGAGAGAGAGCGAACGAGGGGGGGAGAGAGAGAGAGAGCGGACGAGGGGGAGAGAGAGAGAGAGCGGACGAGGGGGAGAGAGAGAGAGAGCGGACGAGGGGGAGAGAGAGAGAGAGCGGACGAGGGGGAGAGAGAGAGAGAGAGCGGACGAGGGGGAGAGAGAGAGAGAGAGCGGACGAGGGGGAGAGAGAGAGAGAGAGCGGACGAGGGGGGAGAGAGAGAGAGAGCGGACGAGGGGGAGAGAGAGAGAGCGGACGAGGGGGAGAGAGAGAGAGCGGACGAGGGGGAGAGAGAGAGAGAGAACGAGGGGGAGAGAGAGAGAGAGAACGAGGGGGAGAGAGAGCGAACGAGGGGGAGAGAGAGAGAGAGCGAACGAGGGGGAGAGAGAGAGAGAGCGAACGAGGGGGAGAGAGAGAGCGAACGAGGGGAGAGAGAGAGAGAGAGCGAACGAGGGGGAGAGAGAGAGAGAGAGAGCGAACGAGGGGGAGAGAGAGAGAGAGAGCGAACGAGGGGAGAGAGAGAGCGAACGAGGGGGAGAGAGAGAGCGAACGAGGGGGAGAGAGAGAGCGAACGAGGGGGAGAGAGAGAGCGAACGAGGGGGAGAGAGAGAGAGCGAACGAGGGGGAGAGAGAGAGCGAACGAGGGGGAGAGAGAGAGCGAACGAGG